>HG992295.1:0-15000 GCA_905220595.1 Spilosoma lubricipeda | reverse complement strand
GTCTTTTAGGACGCTGTACAGCACTAGCAAGGGGTCCTTATTCTTTACCTCCTCCACCACAAGGTCTTTTCTTTTTTCCTTTATTCTTTTTATGGCCTTTTTTCTTTCTTCTTCTGTTTTGTATCCTACGATTACTTTTTGGTCCTTCGCCTTTCTTATTCTCTCCACTCTCACCCATCCTTCGTCCTCATCTGCAGCTTTCCTAAGTCGCTCGATGACCTGCTCCCCGGTGTCCTGTTCGTCTATAGACGTTACCACCAATGAGTGCAAGGTCTTCCTCTCCGGGAGCCGAGCATCAGAGCGACCTATCACCGCCTCTGCATATGTCACTGTTTGTGTTTCGTGTCTTTTTTCCCTCTCTTCTTGTTTCTTAATGCTTTCTTTTATTTCTCCTAGGACTTTACTATTTTCCATTAATATTCTCTCGTTCTCTTCCTTGTGTGATGTTCCTTCTTTCTCCCTCTCTTTTTCCCTATCGTCCCGCTTTTCCATCCTTTCTTTCATCTCTTCTATAACTTTAGCATTCTGCTTTAATAATTTTTCATTTTCTTTTACTGTCCTAAGGATTTCGCTGGCATTGTTTGTTTCCAGAACCTCCGTAACTGCGGTACTCTGCCCTTGTCCCCACTTTTTTCTGTCTTCCTCGTAAACTTGGATAATTTTTTCTATGAGCTCGAGTTTCATTTCTATTTCGGTTTTTATTTCTCTTTTCAGGTTTCTAGAGTTGCAGAGTTCGACCCTTATTACCTGAAAGCATTTGTTGGCATGCTCAAATCGCTTCTCTATTGGGACAAACCGCCGAACCCCCTCGACCGACGCCTCGCCAGGACTATGCGGGTTGTACATATATTTGTACTCCTCTTCTCGTAATTGTCTTTTATGTTCTTCCTTTTTCATGTCCATACTACGCCTGGCCGGCCTCGTCGCCGCAGAGGATGATGATGTTGATGATGAGGCGCTAGGCCTCCTTACGGGGGATCTGATGGCGAACATATTGCGGGTGCGTGTGGCGAGTAAGTGGATGTAAGTGTGTGTGGTGTGTTGTGTGTGTGACGGGGGAATTTGTCCTTGTGTGTATGTATCCGACCCTGTATAGGGGGGTGTGTGTCAAGCGTGTGTCTGACCCTGTAAAGGGGGGTGTGTAAATTAGTCAAATAAAATTTAAAAACAATAAAATCAAATATTACAATAAAATTTTTCTCTAATTTGAGACGGTCTGTATATTATAGGAGGTGTATAGAGCCTCGGTCAATTAATTAAAATATACGAAATTAGAATAAAATTAGATTAATAAGTAAATGAGTATAAAAAATAAAAAATTAAATAAAAAATTTTTGGTCGATACCACCGGTTTACGACCCCTGGTCAGCGAACCCTATATAGCCCGTGAAATACGGGAGGGTGGGCGGGCAATTTTTCGGATTTCTACTGTCCGGATCCAAACAAGAGAGGTGTCGGTAGACGGGTCTTGAAGAGACCTATCTAAATATATATAAATTGTAATTTCCAAAAATATGTGTAGCGAGTTATTCGACGAAAACCTCCAAAATTTTGAAAAATTGTCAAAAATTAAATTTAAAAATAAAGTTTTATGAATCTCTATTTGCAGAATATACACAAATAGGGTGTCTATAGACGGGTCTAAGCGAGCTCTATCTAAATCTGTAAGATTTATAGTTACCAAAAGTAGGGTTAAAAAGTTATTCACTGAAAACCCAAAAAATTTTTTAGAAATACCTAAATTTCAGAATGAATGTAAAAATTTTTCTATCTTCCAATTGCCGGAACTAGATGAAAGAGGTGTCGTTAGATAGACCTTGAAGAGATGTATCTAAATATGTAAAGAAGTCAAATATATATAGAAGGGTTATCGAATAATTCGTCAAAAAGTACTGAAAAAAGTCAAAATTCAAAAATGAAAAAATTCTAAGTCCAAATATTAAATTTTTTGTTTGTTTTTCAGGTTTTTATCTTCCCACAGGACGCAGGAGTGTCTAAAATGATGGTTTCAATTGACAACGGTGGTATAATTGGCTATACTCAAGAAAAAATTTCGTATAGTTGGTCCAGATATGCAGCCCTTAGGTAGACTTTTACTAAGTAAACAATTACTATTGAAATTTTTAAGAATTAAATTTTTCGGACTTCTACTGTCCGGATCCAAACAAGAGAGGTGTCGGTAGACGGGTCTTGAAGAGACCTATCTAAATATATATAAATTGTAATTTCCAAAAATATGTGTAGCGAGTTATTCGACGAAAACCTCCAAAATTTTGAAAAATTGTCAAAAATTAAATTTAAAAATAAAGTTTTATGAATCTCTATTTGCAGAATATACACAAATAGGGTGTCTATAGACGGGTCTAAGCGAGCTCTATCTAAATCTGTAAGATTTATAGTTACCAAAAGTAGGGTTAAAAAGTTATTCACTGAAAACCCAAAAAATTTTTTAGAAATACCTAAATTTCAGAATGAATGTAAAAATTTTTCTATCTTCCAATTGCCGGAACTAGATGAAAGAGGTGTCGTTAGATAGACCTTGAAGAGATGTATCTAAATATGTAAAGAAGTCAAATATATATAGAAGGGTTATCGAATAATTCGTCAAAAAGTACTGAAAAAAGTCAAAATTCAAAAATGAAAAAATTCTAAGTCCAAATATTAAATTTTTTGTTTGTTTTTCAGGTTTTTATCTTCCCACAGGACGCAGGAGTGTCTAAAATGATGGTTTCAATTGACAACGGTGGTATAATTGGCTATACTCAAGAAAAAATTTCGTATAGTTGGTCCAGATATGCAGCCCTTAGGTAGACTTTTACTAAGTAAACAATTACTATTGAAATTTTTAAGAATTAAATTTTTCGGACTTCTACTGTCCGGATCCAAACAAGAGAGGTGTCGGTAGACGGGTCTTGAAGAGACCTATCTAAATATATATAAATTGTAATTTCCAAAAATATGTGTAGCGAGTTATTCGACGAAAACCTCCAAAATTTTGAAAAATTGTCAAAAATTAAATTTAAAAATAAAGTTTTATGAATCTCTATTTGCAGAATATACACAAATAGGGTGTCTATAGACGGGTCTAAGCGAGCTCTATCTAAATCTGTAAGATTTATAGTTACCAAAAGTAGGGTTAAAAAGTTATTCACTGAAAACCCAAAAAATTTTTTAGAAATACCTAAATTTCAGAATGAATGTAAAAATTTTTCTATCTTCCAATTGCCGGAACTAGATGAAAGAGGTGTCGTTAGATAGACCTTGAAGAGATGTATCTAAATATGTAAAGAAGTCAAATATATATAGAAGGGTTATCGAATAATTCGTCAAAAAGTACTGAAAAAAGTCAAAATTCAAAAATGAAAAAATTCTAAGTCCAAATATTAAATTTTTTGTTTGTTTTTCAGGTTTTTATCTTCCCACAGGACGCAGGAGTGTCTAAAATGATGGTTTCAATTGACAACGGTGGTATAATTGGCTATACTCAAGAAAAAATTTCGTATAGTTGGTCCAGATATGCAGCCCTTAGGTAGACTTTTACTAAGTAAACAATTACTATTGAAATTTTTAAGAATTAAATTTTTCGGACTTCTACTGTCCGGATCCAAACAAGAGAGGTGTCGGTAGACGGGTCTTGAAGAGACCTATCTAAATATATATAAATTGTAATTTCCAAAAATATGTGTAGCGAGTTATTCGACGAAAACCTCCAAAATTTTGAAAAATTGTCAAAAATTAAATTTAAAAATAAAGTTTTATGAATCTCTATTTGCAGAATATACACAAATAGGGTGTCTATAGACGGGTCTAAGCGAGCTCTATCTAAATCTGTAAGATTTATAGTTACCAAAAGTAGGGTTAAAAAGTTATTCACTGAAAACCCAAAAAATTTTTTAGAAATACCTAAATTTCAGAATGAATGTAAAAATTTTTCTATCTTCCAATTGCCGGAACTAGATGAAAGAGGTGTCGTTAGATAGACCTTGAAGAGATGTATCTAAATATGTAAAGAAGTCAAATATATATAGAAGGGTTATCGAATAATTCGTCAAAAAGTACTGAAAAAAGTCAAAATTCAAAAATGAAAAAATTCTAAGTCCAAATATTAAATTTTTTGTTTGTTTTTCAGGTTTTTATCTTCCCACAGGACGCAGGAGTGTCTAAAATGATGGTTTCAATTGACAACGGTGGTATAATTGGCTATACTCAAGAAAAAATTTCGTATAGTTGGTCCAGATATGCAGCCCTTAGGTAGACTTTTACTAAGTAAACAATTACTATTGAAATTTTTAAGAATTAAATTTTTCGGACTTCTACTGTCCGGATCCAAACAAGAGAGGTGTCGGTAGACGGGTCTTGAAGAGACCTATCTAAATATATATAAATTGTAATTTCCAAAAATATGTGTAGCGAGTTATTCGACGAAAACCTCCAAAATTTTGAAAAATTGTCAAAAATTAAATTTAAAAATAAAGTTTTATGAATCTCTATTTGCAGAATATACACAAATAGGGTGTCTATAGACGGGTCTAAGCGAGCTCTATCTAAATCTGTAAGATTTATAGTTACCAAAAGTAGGGTTAAAAAGTTATTCACTGAAAACCCAAAAAATTTTTTAGAAATACCTAAATTTCAGAATGAATGTAAAAATTTTTCTATCTTCCAATTGCCGGAACTAGATGAAAGAGGTGTCGTTAGATAGACCTTGAAGAGATGTATCTAAATATGTAAAGAAGTCAAATATATATAGAAGGGTTATCGAATAATTCGTCAAAAAGTACTGAAAAAAGTCAAAATTCAAAAATGAAAAAATTCTAAGTCCAAATATTAAATTTTTTGTTTGTTTTTCAGGTTTTTATCTTCCCACAGGACGCAGGAGTGTCTAAAATGATGGTTTCAATTGACAACGGTGGTATAATTGGCTATACTCAAGAAAAAATTTCGTATAGTTGGTCCAGATATGCAGCCCTTAGGTAGACTTTTACTAAGTAAACAATTACTATTGAAATTTTTAAGAATTAAATTTTTCGGACTTCTACTGTCCGGATCCAAACAAGAGAGGTGTCGGTAGACGGGTCTTGAAGAGACCTATCTAAATATATATAAATTGTAATTTCCAAAAATATGTGTAGCGAGTTATTCGACGAAAACCTCCAAAATTTTGAAAAATTGTCAAAAATTAAATTTAAAAATAAAGTTTTATGAATCTCTATTTGCAGAATATACACAAATAGGGTGTCTATAGACGGGTCTAAGCGAGCTCTATCTAAATCTGTAAGATTTATAGTTACCAAAAGTAGGGTTAAAAAGTTATTCACTGAAAACCCAAAAAATTTTTTAGAAATACCTAAATTTCAGAATGAATGTAAAAATTTTTCTATCTTCCAATTGCCGGAACTAGATGAAAGAGGTGTCGTTAGATAGACCTTGAAGAGATGTATCTAAATATGTAAAGAAGTCAAATATATATAGAAGGGTTATCGAATAATTCGTCAAAAAGTACTGAAAAAAGTCAAAATTCAAAAATGAAAAAATTCTAAGTCCAAATATTAAATTTTTTGTTTGTTTTTCAGGTTTTTATCTTCCCACAGGACGCAGGAGTGTCTAAAATGATGGTTTCAATTGACAACGGTGGTATAATTGGCTATACTCAAGAAAAAATTTCGTATAGTTGGTCCAGATATGCAGCCCTTAGGTAGACTTTTACTAAGTAAACAATTACTATTGAAATTTTTAAGAATTAAATTTTTCGGACTTCTACTGTCCGGATCCAAACAAGAGAGGTGTCGGTAGACGGGTCTTGAAGAGACCTATCTAAATATATATAAATTGTAATTTCCAAAAATATGTGTAGCGAGTTATTCGACGAAAACCTCCAAAATTTTGAAAAATTGTCAAAAATTAAATTTAAAAATAAAGTTTTATGAATCTCTATTTGCAGAATATACACAAATAGGGTGTCTATAGACGGGTCTAAGCGAGCTCTATCTAAATCTGTAAGATTTATAGTTACCAAAAGTAGGGTTAAAAAGTTATTCACTGAAAACCCAAAAAATTTTTTAGAAATACCTAAATTTCAGAATGAATGTAAAAATTTTTCTATCTTCCAATTGCCGGAACTAGATGAAAGAGGTGTCGTTAGATAGACCTTGAAGAGATGTATCTAAATATGTAAAGAAGTCAAATATATATAGAAGGGTTATCGAATAATTCGTCAAAAAGTACTGAAAAAAGTCAAAATTCAAAAATGAAAAAATTCTAAGTCCAAATATTAAATTTTTTGTTTGTTTTTCAGGTTTTTATCTTCCCACAGGACGCAGGAGTGTCTAAAATGATGGTTTCAATTGACAACGGTGGTATAATTGGCTATACTCAAGAAAAAATTTCGTATAGTTGGTCCAGATATGCAGCCCTTAGGTAGACTTTTACTAAGTAAACAATTACTATTGAAATTTTTAAGAATTAAATTTTTCGGACTTCTACTGTCCGGATCCAAACAAGAGAGGTGTCGGTAGACGGGTCTTGAAGAGACCTATCTAAATATATATAAATTGTAATTTCCAAAAATATGTGTAGCGAGTTATTCGACGAAAACCTCCAAAATTTTGAAAAATTGTCAAAAATTAAATTTAAAAATAAAGTTTTATGAATCTCTATTTGCAGAATATACACAAATAGGGTGTCTATAGACGGGTCTAAGCGAGCTCTATCTAAATCTGTAAGATTTATAGTTACCAAAAGTAGGGTTAAAAAGTTATTCACTGAAAACCCAAAAAATTTTTTAGAAATACCTAAATTTCAGAATGAATGTAAAAATTTTTCTATCTTCCAATTGCCGGAACTAGATGAAAGAGGTGTCGTTAGATAGACCTTGAAGAGATGTATCTAAATATGTAAAGAAGTCAAATATATATAGAAGGGTTATCGAATAATTCGTCAAAAAGTACTGAAAAAAGTCAAAATTCAAAAATGAAAAAATTCTAAGTCCAAATATTAAATTTTTTGTTTGTTTTTCAGGTTTTTATCTTCCCACAGGACGCAGGAGTGTCTAAAATGATGGTTTCAATTGACAACGGTGGTATAATTGGCTATACTCAAGAAAAAATTTCGTATAGTTGGTCCAGATATGCAGCCCTTAGGTAGACTTTTACTAAGTAAACAATTACTATTGAAATTTTTAAGAATTAAATTTTTCGGACTTCTACTGTCCGGATCCAAACAAGAGAGGTGTCGGTAGACGGGTCTTGAAGAGACCTATCTAAATATATATAAATTGTAATTTCCAAAAATATGTGTAGCGAGTTATTCGACGAAAACCTCCAAAATTTTGAAAAATTGTCAAAAATTAAATTTAAAAATAAAGTTTTATGAATCTCTATTTGCAGAATATACACAAATAGGGTGTCTATAGACGGGTCTAAGCGAGCTCTATCTAAATCTGTAAGATTTATAGTTACCAAAAGTAGGGTTAAAAAGTTATTCACTGAAAACCCAAAAAATTTTTTAGAAATACCTAAATTTCAGAATGAATGTAAAAATTTTTCTATCTTCCAATTGCCGGAACTAGATGAAAGAGGTGTCGTTAGATAGACCTTGAAGAGATGTATCTAAATATGTAAAGAAGTCAAATATATATAGAAGGGTTATCGAATAATTCGTCAAAAAGTACTGAAAAAAGTCAAAATTCAAAAATGAAAAAATTCTAAGTCCAAATATTAAATTTTTTGTTTGTTTTTCAGGTTTTTATCTTCCCACAGGACGCAGGAGTGTCTAAAATGATGGTTTCAATTGACAACGGTGGTATAATTGGCTATACTCAAGAAAAAATTTCGTATAGTTGGTCCAGATATGCAGCCCTTAGGTAGACTTTTACTAAGTAAACAATTACTATTGAAATTTTTAAGAATTAAATTTTTCGGACTTCTACTGTCCGGATCCAAACAAGAGAGGTGTCGGTAGACGGGTCTTGAAGAGACCTATCTAAATATATATAAATTGTAATTTCCAAAAATATGTGTAGCGAGTTATTCGACGAAAACCTCCAAAATTTTGAAAAATTGTCAAAAATTAAATTTAAAAATAAAGTTTTATGAATCTCTATTTGCAGAATATACACAAATAGGGTGTCTATAGACGGGTCTAAGCGAGCTCTATCTAAATCTGTAAGATTTATAGTTACCAAAAGTAGGGTTAAAAAGTTATTCACTGAAAACCCAAAAAATTTTTTAGAAATACCTAAATTTCAGAATGAATGTAAAAATTTTTCTATCTTCCAATTGCCGGAACTAGATGAAAGAGGTGTCGTTAGATAGACCTTGAAGAGATGTATCTAAATATGTAAAGAAGTCAAATATATATAGAAGGGTTATCGAATAATTCGTCAAAAAGTACTGAAAAAAGTCAAAATTCAAAAATGAAAAAATTCTAAGTCCAAATATTAAATTTTTTGTTTGTTTTTCAGGTTTTTATCTTCCCACAGGACGCAGGAGTGTCTAAAATGATGGTTTCAATTGACAACGGTGGTATAATTGGCTATACTCAAGAAAAAATTTCGTATAGTTGGTCCAGATATGCAGCCCTTAGGTAGACTTTTACTAAGTAAACAATTACTATTGAAATTTTTAAGAATTAAATTTTTCGGACTTCTACTGTCCGGATCCAAACAAGAGAGGTGTCGGTAGACGGGTCTTGAAGAGACCTATCTAAATATATATAAATTGTAATTTCCAAAAATATGTGTAGCGAGTTATTCGACGAAAACCTCCAAAATTTTGAAAAATTGTCAAAAATTAAATTTAAAAATAAAGTTTTATGAATCTCTATTTGCAGAATATACACAAATAGGGTGTCTATAGACGGGTCTAAGCGAGCTCTATCTAAATCTGTAAGATTTATAGTTACCAAAAGTAGGGTTAAAAAGTTATTCACTGAAAACCCAAAAAATTTTTTAGAAATACCTAAATTTCAGAATGAATGTAAAAATTTTTCTATCTTCCAATTGCCGGAACTAGATGAAAGAGGTGTCGTTAGATAGACCTTGAAGAGATGTATCTAAATATGTAAAGAAGTCAAATATATATAGAAGGGTTATCGAATAATTCGTCAAAAAGTACTGAAAAAAGTCAAAATTCAAAAATGAAAAAATTCTAAGTCCAAATATTAAATTTTTTGTTTGTTTTTCAGGTTTTTATCTTCCCACAGGACGCAGGAGTGTCTAAAATGATGGTTTCAATTGACAACGGTGGTATAATTGGCTATACTCAAGAAAAAATTTCGTATAGTTGGTCCAGATATGCAGCCCTTAGGTAGACTTTTACTAAGTAAACAATTACTATTGAAATTTTTAAGAATTAAATTTTTCGGACTTCTACTGTCCGGATCCAAACAAGAGAGGTGTCGGTAGACGGGTCTTGAAGAGACCTATCTAAATATATATAAATTGTAATTTCCAAAAATATGTGTAGCGAGTTATTCGACGAAAACCTCCAAAATTTTGAAAAATTGTCAAAAATTAAATTTAAAAATAAAGTTTTATGAATCTCTATTTGCAGAATATACACAAATAGGGTGTCTATAGACGGGTCTAAGCGAGCTCTATCTAAATCTGTAAGATTTATAGTTACCAAAAGTAGGGTTAAAAAGTTATTCACTGAAAACCCAAAAAATTTTTTAGAAATACCTAAATTTCAGAATGAATGTAAAAATTTTTCTATCTTCCAATTGCCGGAACTAGATGAAAGAGGTGTCGTTAGATAGACCTTGAAGAGATGTATCTAAATATGTAAAGAAGTCAAATATATATAGAAGGGTTATCGAATAATTCGTCAAAAAGTACTGAAAAAAGTCAAAATTCAAAAATGAAAAAATTCTAAGTCCAAATATTAAATTTTTTGTTTGTTTTTCAGGTTTTTATCTTCCCACAGGACGCAGGAGTGTCTAAAATGATGGTTTCAATTGACAACGGTGGTATAATTGGCTATACTCAAGAAAAAATTTCGTATAGTTGGTCCAGATATGCAGCCCTTAGGTAGACTTTTACTAAGTAAACAATTACTATTGAAATTTTTAAGAATTAAATTTTTCGGACTTCTACTGTCCGGATCCAAACAAGAGAGGTGTCGGTAGACGGGTCTTGAAGAGACCTATCTAAATATATATAAATTGTAATTTCCAAAAATATGTGTAGCGAGTTATTCGACGAAAACCTCCAAAATTTTGAAAAATTGTCAAAAATTAAATTTAAAAATAAAGTTTTATGAATCTCTATTTGCAGAATATACACAAATAGGGTGTCTATAGACGGGTCTAAGCGAGCTCTATCTAAATCTGTAAGATTTATAGTTACCAAAAGTAGGGTTAAAAAGTTATTCACTGAAAACCCAAAAAATTTTTTAGAAATACCTAAATTTCAGAATGAATGTAAAAATTTTTCTATCTTCCAATTGCCGGAACTAGATGAAAGAGGTGTCGTTAGATAGACCTTGAAGAGATGTATCTAAATATGTAAAGAAGTCAAATATATATAGAAGGGTTATCGAATAATTCGTCAAAAAGTACTGAAAAAAGTCAAAATTCAAAAATGAAAAAATTCTAAGTCCAAATATTAAATTTTTTGTTTGTTTTTCAGGTTTTTATCTTCCCACAGGACGCAGGAGTGTCTAAAATGATGGTTTCAATTGACAACGGTGGTATAATTGGCTATACTCAAGAAAAAATTTCGTATAGTTGGTCCAGATATGCAGCCCTTAGGTAGACTTTTACTAAGTAAACAATTACTATTGAAATTTTTAAGAATTAAATTTTTCGGACTTCTACTGTCCGGATCCAAACAAGAGAGGTGTCGGTAGACGGGTCTTGAAGAGACCTATCTAAATATATATAAATTGTAATTTCCAAAAATATGTGTAGCGAGTTATTCGACGAAAACCTCCAAAATTTTGAAAAATTGTCAAAAATTAAATTTAAAAATAAAGTTTTATGAATCTCTATTTGCAGAATATACACAAATAGGGTGTCTATAGACGGGTCTAAGCGAGCTCTATCTAAATCTGTAAGATTTATAGTTACCAAAAGTAGGGTTAAAAAGTTATTCACTGAAAACCCAAAAAATTTTTTAGAAATACCTAAATTTCAGAATGAATGTAAAAATTTTTCTATCTTCCAATTGCCGGAACTAGATGAAAGAGGTGTCGTTAGATAGACCTTGAAGAGATGTATCTAAATATGTAAAGAAGTCAAATATATATAGAAGGGTTATCGAATAATTCGTCAAAAAGTACTGAAAAAAGTCAAAATTCAAAAATGAAAAAATTCTAAGTCCAAATATTAAATTTTTTGTTTGTTTTTCAGGTTTTTATCTTCCCACAGGACGCAGGAGTGTCTAAAATGATGG
Source organism: Spilosoma lubricipeda (assembly GCA_905220595.1). Taxonomy (NCBI): domain Eukaryota; kingdom Metazoa; phylum Arthropoda; class Insecta; order Lepidoptera; family Erebidae; genus Spilosoma; species Spilosoma lubricipeda. The sequence continues at coordinate 3,608 of HG992295.1, read as the reverse complement.
TTTCAATTGACAACGGTGGTATAATTGGCTATACTCAAGAAAAAATTTCGTATAGTTGGTCCAGATATGCAGCCCTTAGGTAGACTTTTACTAAGTAAACAATTACTATTGAAATTTTTAAGAATTAAATTTTTCGGACTTCTACTGTCCGGATCCAAACAAGAGAGGTGTCGGTAGACGGGTCTTGAAGAGACCTATCTAAATATATATAAATTGTAATTTCCAAAAATATGTGTAGCGAGTTATTCGACGAAAACCTCCAAAATTTTGAAAAATTGTCAAAAATTAAATTTAAAAATAAAGTTTTATGAATCTCTATTTGCAGAATATACACAAATAGGGTGTCTATAGACGGGTCTAAGCGAGCTCTATCTAAATCTGTAAGATTTATAGTTACCAAAAGTAGGGTTAAAAAGTTATTCACTGAAAACCCAAAAAATTTTTTAGAAATACCTAAATTTCAGAATGAATGTAAAAATTTTTCTATCTTCCAATTGCCGGAACTAGATGAAAGAGGTGTCGTTAGATAGACCTTGAAGAGATGTATCTAAATATGTAAAGAAGTCAAATATATATAGAAGGGTTATCGAATAATTCGTCAAAAAGTACTGAAAAAAGTCAAAATTCAAAAATGAAAAAATTCTAAGTCCAAATATTAAATTTTTTGTTTGTTTTTTCAGGTTTTTATCTTCCCACAGGACGCAGGAGTGTCTAAAATGATGGTTTCAATTGACAACGGTGGTATAATTGGCTATACTCAAGAAAAAATTTCGTATAGTTGGTCCAGATATGCAGCCCTTAGGTAGACTTTTACTAAGTAAACAATTACTATTGAAATTTTTAAGAATTAAATTTTTCGGACTTCTACTGTCCGGATCCAAACAAGAGAGGTGTCGGTAGACGGGTCTTGAAGAGACCTATCTAAATATATATAAATTGTAATTTCCAAAAATATGTGTAGCGAGTTATTCGACGAAAACCTCCAAAATTTTGAAAAAATTGTCAAAAATTAAATTTAAAAATAAAGTTTTATGAATCTCTATTTGCAGAATATACACAAATAGGGTGTCTATAGACGGGTCTAAGCGAGCTCTATCTAAATCTGTAAGATTTATAGTTACCAAAAGTAGGGTTAAAAAGTTATTCACTGAAAACCCAAAAAATTTTTTAGAAATACCTAAATTTCAGAATGAATGTAAAAATTTTTCTATCTTCCAATTGCCGGAACTAGATGAAAGAGGTGTCGTTAGATAGACCTTGAAGAGATGTATCTAAATATGTAAAGAAGTCAAATATATATAGAAGGGTTATCGAATAATTCGTCAAAAAGTACTGAAAAAAGTCAAAATTCAAAAATGAAAAAATTCTAAGTCCAAATATTAAATTTTTTGTTTGTTTTTCAGGTTTTTATCTTCCCACAGGACGCAGGAGTGTCTAAAATGATGGTTTCAATTGACAACGGTGGTATAATTGGCTATACTCAAGAAAAAATTTCGTATAGTTGGTCCAGATATGCAGCCCTTAGGTAGACTTTTACTAAGTAAACAAATACTATTGAAATTTTTAAGAATTAAATTTTTCGGACTTCTACTGTCCGGATCCAAACAAGAGAGGTGTCGGTAGACGGGTCTTGAAGAGACCTATCTAAATATATATAAATTGTAATTTCCAAAAATATGTGTAGCGAGTTATTCGACGAAAACCTCCAAAATTTTGAAAAATTGTCAAAAATTAAATTTAAAAATAAAGTTTTATGAATCTCTATTTGCAGAATATACACAAATAGGGTGTCTATAGACGGGTCTAAGCGAGCTCTATCTAAATCTGTAAGATTTATAGTTACCAAAAGTAGGGTTAAAAAGTTATTCACTGAAAACCCAAAAAATTTTTTAGAAATACCTAAATTTCAGAATGAATGTAAAAATTTTTCTATCTTCCAATTGCCGGAACTAGATGAAAGAGGTGTCGTTAGATAGACCTTGAAGAGATGTATCTAAATATGTAAAGAAGTCAAATATATATAGAAGGGTTATCGAATAATTCGTCAAAAAGTACTGAAAAAAGTCAAAATTCAAAAATGAAAAAATTCTAAGTCCAAATATTAAATTTTTTTGTTTGTTTTTCAGGTTTTTATCTTCCCACAGGACGCAGGAGTGTCTAAAATGATGGTTTCAATTGACAACGGTGGTATAATTGGCTATACTCAAGAAAAAATTTCGTATAGTTGGTCCAGATATGCAGCCCTTAGGTAGACTTTTACTAAGTAAACAATTACTATTGAAATTTTTTAAGAATTAAATTTTTCGGACTTCTACTGTCCGGATCCAAACAAGAGAGGTGTCGGTAGACGGGTCTTGAAGAGACCTATCTAAATATATATAAATTGTAATTTCCAAAAATATGTGTAGCGAGTTATTCGACGAAAACCTCCAAAATTTTGAAAAATTGTCAAAAATAAATTTAAAAATAAAGTTTTATGAATCTCTATTTGCAGAATATACACAAATAGGGTGTCTATAGACGGGTCTAAGCGAGCTCTATCTAAATCTGTAAGATTTATAGTTACCAAAAGTAGGGTTAAAAAGTTATTCACTGAAAACCCAAAAAATTTTTTAGAAATACCTAAATTTCAGAATGAATGTAAAAATTTTTCTATCTTCCAATTGCCGGAACTAGATGAAAGAGGTGTCGTTAGATAGACCTTGAAGAGATGTATCTAAATATGTAAAGAAGTCAAATATATATAGAAGGGTTATCGAATAATTCGTCAAAAAGTACTGAAAAAAGTCAAAATTCAAAAATGAAAAAATTCTAAGTCCAAATATTAAATTTTTTGTTTGTTTTTCAGGTTTTTATCTTCCCACAGGACGCAGGAGTGTCTAAAATGATGGTTTCAATTGACAACGGTGGTATAATTGGCTATACTCAAGAAAAAATTTCGTATAGTTTGGTCCAGATATGCAGCCCTTAGGTAGACTTTTACTAAGTAAACAATTACTATTGAAATTTTTAAGAATTAAATTTTTCGGACTTCTACTGTCCGGATCCAAACAAGAGAGGTGTCGGTAGACGGGTCTTGAAGAGACCTATCTAAATATATATAAATTGTAATTTCCAAAAATATGTGTAGCGAGTTATTCGACGAAAACCTCCAAAATTTTGAAAAATTGTCAAAAAATTAAATTTAAAAATAAAGTTTTATGAATCTCTATTTGCAGAATATACACAAATAGGGTGTCTATAGACGGGTCTAAGCGAGCTCTATCTAAATCTGTAAGATTTATAGTTACCAAAAGTAGGGTTAAAAAGTTATTCACTGAAAACCCAAAAAATTTTTTAGAAATACCTAAATTTCAGAATGAATGTAAAAATTTTTCTATCTTCCAATTGCCGGAACTAGATGAAAGAGGTGTCGTTAGATAGACCTTGAAGAGATGTATCTAAATATGTAAAGAAGTCAAATATATATAGAAGGGTTATCGAATAATTCGTCAAAAAGTACTGAAAAAAGTCAAAATTCAAAAATGAAAAAATTCTAAGTCCAAATATTAAATTTTTTTGTTTTGTTTTTCAGGTTTTTATCTTCCCACAGGACGCAGGAGTGTCTA